>BSBK01004847.1:1227500-1240000 GCA_027943335.1 Chamaecyparis obtusa
AAATTAGGTCTGCTGTTATAGTATAGCTTGTATCCTAGAAGCATTTCAACTAGTCCTTACATCTTGTTGGAATATATCATTGACAGTCATAGCTTGCTTGTCCCATTTTGAATGAGTTAGGGTTTCAAATTTCTTTTTAATGTTCTTTTCTTCCATAGGGAATAGCTCCAGTGTTATCTAGCCCAGTGATGTCATGAATTAACTGACTATAGATCTTCACAGTTTGCTCTCCTATCCAAATAAACTGGACATGAACTCTGCTAAGTATTATTTTGAACCATTCTATTTTGCTGAATTCATTCATGAGGGTTAAATTCATGATGGCTAGGTCATCTAAGTGTTTAAACTCATCCTTCATTTTTTCTTCAGATTCAATCATCTCATCAACTTCCCTAAATATCTCTACATCTCCTATTGTCTCATACTTGTAATGAATTTATACCCTAATATCTTCTACGTGTAGGACGCCGTATGGTGTTTGCGAGAAATCTCCTTCAGGGTCATCATCACAAGACTTAAAGGGGTGTCTTTTAAACTTATATCTTGGTCTATCCATAACATCATATATCACAGGTGCATCCATAGCCTTATGTTTGAGTAAATGATCTAAACACCTTTAACATGTTGTATTCGGAAATTATGCTTCAGTTGATCACACAATGTAGCTATCTAGTGGTTTGATATGCTTCTTAACTCTGCTCTCCTTGGTCATTACTCATCAAATGGTGAAGAAGTGAGATCCCTTGAGGTCTTTTATTCATCTCTAAGTGAGTAAATGCACTTAACTTAGTTAGCTCAACTTCACATACTGTCCAGTCACTCACAAATCTTGTGTTGATAGGATATGAATCTTCAAATGGTGTGATCATAGATATAGACTCCATAGTATCTATATGCACTATATCTAAGCTCACATGAGCTCATTTCTTAGAATTAGGGGCTAGATATAATCTATTGTCTTTATCCAATGCTCCCCCTAAGGCCATTCTCGGCCTTTAGGTTGATGTAGAAATGTTAAAATCATGCGAAGATATAGTAAAATCTACTATCTCTCCTTGAACTAGTGCCTTATTGAAGTCTTTGAACTTCCATATCTTTCCATCATCTTCATTTGCTGGTTTCCTAAAATGATTCTTGAATTCATCCATGTATTCACCAAGACTTTTACCACTGTCACCAATATTTTTCTTTATAATCATAGGAGGTGGTCCTCTTCTTTTGTCCATTCCATTATACCTACAAAATTTTTCTATGTAACCTAAGTTGTTGCATTTGTAACATTTAGGTAGTCTCCTATCCTGATTATTCTGCAGTTTAAAAAAACTTGCAGTATGCCCAAGGTTATTGCATTTGTAGAATGTGATCTTGGCTACTGATTCTTCTCTGAGGTAATCTTGTTTGTTTCTTGACTGATCAAGTTTCCTACATTCTTCTTTCTTGTGTCCATATGCATAACAATTATAACAATAACTAGTAAAGGGTTTGAAAGGGCCTTTACCTCTACAATCTCTTTTCTTGTGTCTAACTTTGTTGCATCCAAAGAATCTACCTCTGAAAGGTATGATCTAATCTTTAGGTTCTTCAAAAGTAGGTCTTTCTTCAGTCTTCGCTTCATGTGAGTCTTCATGAGATTTGGAATATTTTCCTTCATTGTATCCAATTCTAGTCATATATCCTTTAGGTCTCTCTCTCTCTCTCTCTCTCTCTCCTCTCTCTCTCTCTCTGTTCATCAAACTTATCACTCCTCATATGTAATTTATCAATGTGTAACTTGGATTGAGTGAATTTACCTTTAATGATCTAATTATATTTCTCTAATTCCAAGCATTTATGCTTGTAGTGATCAAGTTCAATCTGCATTTCTCCTATCTGCATGTTCACTCCTTTTAGAGTATCTTCAACTTTGTATCTTGCATCCTTTTCACGTTGAATCTCTTTAATAATCAAAAGATTAATTTGTTCCTTTTCTTGCTCAAGCTTCTTTACTTGGTCTGATGTGTCAATTTCTGAATCCTCCTTGATCTTTTCAATAAGGTCTTGTATCTGATTTCTTGAAAGTTCAAATTGTTCCTTTAGTTTCTTGATAAAACCTTCAGCTCTTCTTAATTTGAATTTGAATTATCCATTCTCAGCCTTTTCTTTGTCCAGGTCATCAAGTGTTGCTTCAAAGTTCTCTTACAAAATTTATGAATCCATTTTGATCTCACATAAGCTGTTTGACTTTCTCTCTAAGGGCCAATAGCTCTGATACCAATTGTTAGGATTGAGTAATATTGAGAGGGGGGTGAATAAGTATTACAACACAATATTAAAATTTAAATGATTCCTAATAAACCATATGATTGCAAAAATGAAAAGAACATAAACAAATAACACACAACTCATAACAACATTATTTGTTTTTCATGAAACCCTAGCCAAGGGAAAACCCCGATGGGTATGGTACCCACAACTATGCACTAAAATCTAATATCCCTGTTAAGAGATCTAGCCCTATTAGGAGCTGAGTATTACATAGTACATTTCCTTTTTAGAGGAATATCAACCCTATTATAGGTATACAAAAACCCTATTAAAGGTATACCGAGCTTACAACTCTTACAAACAATATTTTGGTTACAAAGAGTTCTCAAGAGTGAACAAAACAAGCATCCACTATGCTTTGATAGTTCAAGTTGTGGTTCTCAATCGCCTCTATCAATCACTGATATCACATCTTCTATCAATCATTACTGATATCCCAATCTCTCATCCATAAATCATCCATCACACTTCGCTTTCACAAAACACTCTTCATTTATATGTATTCTATCATTCAATTAGCTCTCAAATACAATGCAAAACATAATAATTAATAATGAAAACACTAAATACTAAGTCAACGATCTTGTATTACTAAAGTGTCAATAATCCACAATCTTTATCTAACTTATCACGTTACCATTCCATTTTACATTCTCTTAATCATCACGACAGTTCATATGCCATGTTTCACTATTCCTCTCTTTTCACATGTCTTCATATCACTGTAACTTACTAATATCAATAATAAATCAAAAGAGACCTTAACTAAAGGTCATATACATCCCAAAATGTCTTCCTCTAAGCTCGCAAGCTATCATCTATCATATACTGTCTTTGGTGCCCAAAATAGTTTTGTAGTACTATGTAAATTTGATTCCATACTAAGTCATTTTCAAGGCTGTATCATCAACACTCATACTTACTTCATGCAATCAACATATCATATGTGTTTCCATAAATGACAACCCTCAAGTGCTCCATAGTGCTCATAAAACATTACTTTCCAATACAAAGACCCCTTAGGTCCCCTTAAGACACATATGGATCCTAAGTAGTACTAATATATCCGAAGGGGTCCTAATGTGTCAAATGACCATTTAGGACCCATTAGTACCTAATAAGACACATTAGGACCTATTAAGATACATTAGGTCTAATTAAGGAACATTAGGACCCCTTAGGTCCCCTTAAGACACATAGGGGTCTTAAGTGGTACTAATGTATTGTAAGGGGTCCTAATGTGTCGTACAAACATTTAGGACACATTAGTACCTAATAAGACATGTTAGGACCTATTAAGACACATTAGGATCTATTAAGGAACATTAGGACCTACTAGGTCCCCTTAAGACACATAGGGGTTCTAAGTGGTACTAATGTATCATAAGGGGTATTAATGTGTTGAATGACCATTTAGGATCCATTAGTACCTAATAAGACATGTCAGGACCTATTAAGAAACATTAAAACCTACTAGGTCCCCTTAAGACAAATAGGGGTCTTAAGTGGCACTAATGTATCATAAAGGGGTCCTAATGTGTTGTATGAACATTTAGGAACCATTAGTACCTAAAATGACATGCTAGGACCTATTAAGAAACATTAGAACCTATTAAGACACATTAGGACCTATTAAGGCACATTAGGACCTACCAGGTCCCCTTAACCCACATTTGGGTTCTAAATGGTACTAATGTATCATAAGGGGTCCTAATGTTTCCTATGACCATTTAGGACCCATTAGTACCTAATAAGACACATGAGGCCCTATTAAGAAACATTAGAACCTATTAAGGCACATTAGGATCTACTAGGACCCCTTAGGTCCCCTTGAGACACATTATGACCTATTAAGGCACATTAGGACCTACTAGGACCCCTTAAGACACATAGGGGCCCTAAGTGGTACTCATATATCATAAGGGGTCCTAATGTGTCATACAAACATATAGGACCCACTAGTACCTAATAAGACACATTAGGACTTATTAAGGCACATTAGGACCTACTAGGACCCCTTAGGTCCCCTTAAAACACATAGGGGTCTTAAGTGGTACTAATGTATCATAAGGGGTCCTAATGTGTCAAATAACCATTTAGGACCCATTAGTACCTAATAAGACACATTAGGAACTAATAAGACACATTATGACTTATTAAGGAACATTAGGACCTACTAGGACCCCTTAGATCCCCTTAAGATACATAGGGGTCCTAAGTGGTATGAATGTATCATAAGGGGTCTTATTGTGTTGTATGAACATTTAGGACCCATTATTATGTTATAAGACATTTTAGAACCTATTAAGACACATTAGGACCTATTAAGGAACATTAGGACCTACTAGGACCCCTTAGGTCCCCTTAAGACTCATAGGGGTCCTAAGTGGTACTAATGTGTCATACGACCATATAGGACCCATTAGTACCTAATAAGACACGTTAGGACTTATTAAGACACATTAGGACCTATTAAGGAACATTAGGACCTAGTAGGACCCCTTAGGTCTCCTTAAGACACATAGGGGTCCTAAGTGGTACAAATGTATCATAAGGGGTCATAATGTGTCCTATGACCATTTGGGACCCATTAGTACCTAATAAGATATGTTAGGTCCTATTAAGACTCATTAGGACCTTTTAACGAACATTACGACCTACTAGGCCCCCTAGGTCCCCTTAAGACACATAGGGGTCCTAAGTGGTACTAATGTATCATAAGGGGTCCTAATCTATTGTATGACCATTTAGGACCCATTAGTGCCTAATAAGATATGTTAGGACCTATTAAGATAAATTTAGACCTACAAAGAAGCATTAGGACCTACTAGGACTGCTTAGGTCCCCTTAAGACACATAGGGGTCCTAAGTGGTACTAATGTATCATAAGGGGTCCTAATGTGTCCTAAAACCATTTAGGACCCATTAGTACCTAATAAGACACATTAGGGCTTATTAAGACACATTTGGACCTATTAAGGAAAATTAGGACCTATTAGGACCCCTTAGGTCCCCTTAAGACACATTAGGACCTATTAAGGAACATTACGATCTACTAGGACCCCTTAACACACATAAGGGTCCTAAGTGGTACTAATATATCATAATGGGTTCTAATGTGTCATACAAATATATGGGACCCATTAGTATCTAATAAAACATGTTAGGACCTATTGATGCAGGAGAATTAGGACATGCTAAGTGGCTTAAAGAAGACAAAAGACCAAAATAAGACATGGAGGAGTTCAAGAAAGTGAATTGGAATTTTTTAAAGCTAATAATGGCCTTTGAAGGATTTATAAGCCATAAAAACTATTAAAATGTACTAAATCCTAAAGGGCCCATTAAGTACCTTAGGATCGTAAATGGTGAAAATAGAGAAAAATGATAAAATATGGTTGAATAGATCCTTAAGAGTCTAAAATTAATTTAGGTATGTTTGATAAGGTCTTGAGGATCTTATTGGAAAGTTTGAGAAGTAAGTTTGGTGTTTTATTCAATAATGTGTAAGTTGAGGAATTCCAATATTTGAATCCCTACAGCTACATGCATTTAGGAGGGAATTTATTTTTTGAGATTCTAGTGATTAAACAAGTAATCCAAGTGAATGGATATGGTTCATTAAGTTAGAGGGAAGACATTTAAATGTAGTTTGATCATTTTGTACGGAAGGGTATGACAAAGAATTTACTGGTGTACAGACTGTGCATGGAAATCAAATTGTTTTGTGATTCCATTTGTTGATTGAATGTTTTAAATTCATAAGGGAACTTGTTTAAATTATTTTCAATCCACATATTACATGTTTTGAAGTTCTTTGAATCATTGATTGATCAAATATTGTTGATTGATCCAAGAAATCAGTGTTTCCCTTTTCAAGTTTTGACAAACTAATGTATGGATGATCATTCCATGAATGAAAAAATATTGATTCTCATAGAATGATGCATAACTAATGTTTACAATAAAAAACTAACCTTACATTATGCAGGTGAATTTTGGTTTGATGGTGATCACTGAGTAACACTGCTTGAAGGCTTAATGAAGTTGTTGGTATGGAGCAGTAGTGAGAGAAATGTCTGAAGGAGATACACTTTTTATATTTTTTGGTATCTATATACACCCTAGTAATGGTGGATCCACCCTCGATTGGTCCTAGAAGTGAGTGGCGAGTGTTTTTGATGCAGGAGAATCTTGGGTCTTTGAGAAATCTTGCATCACCAAAAATATTTCTTGTTTTCCTGTACATGTCTGTTGTTTGTTTTGTAGCCATTTCCACTATTGGTTTCTTGCCTTTTGAATTTAATGTGGTGTTGTGGACCTATTATTGAAAATTATCCTAAGAGTGCACGCCCTAATTCATTTGGATTTGGAAGTTATCACCATTTTCCTCGGGTATCGATTTTCTGCTAGTTTCACATGAAACGTGTGGTATTTCATCTTGTGCGGTTTTGTGTGGGGAAATTGGATCTTGAAAAGTTTGGGTATGTTCTTGGATCATGTGTGGACCTAAATGTGGCTTTGCAATGTGTTTTTTTATTTCTTGCTTTAGTTTTGGTTTCTCCTCCTAAGTGGACCTATAATGTAATTAAGTGCTTGACTGGCTGACTTGTGGCTTTGTTGGCTATATATTTGGAGCTTGGGTTGATGTAGGAAGTAAGTTCTAGTTAGAGGATGGTAGAAAAGAAGATTGAGTGTGAGCTGTGATTCTAATTTCATAATTCATTGTATGATGCTGAAATCTGGAAGGCCTCACAGTCAGGCTTATTGAAAGATTCAATATAATTGCACCAATGTTGTTACCAGTTGCTTGTCTCATATCCATTGTGTTTTCATTGATTTGATGTGGTTTTCATATTGCTTCCGTGTGTAACTCTGAGTAGGGCTTGTTTGTTGTTTCAAGTAGAGTCAATTCCACTTGATTCTTCTTGTATCTACCCCACCCCTATGTCAAGTGGTATCAAAGAGAGTTTTTTTTGTGGATTGGATCATGGAGAACCTTGTTGGATTGGTTGTAGGGTGGCAGATCTGAGATTTTACCTATAGATTGCAGAAGGTTATGATCTTGTTGGGACCTGATTGTTAAGATGGTTTGTGGTAGAGGAAATGATAATGCTATCATGGATATGTTGAGGCAGATTGCAACTAGGCTTGAATCTATAGAGACATCCTAGAGAAGAGGTGCACATCTTGAAGATGTTAGTGATGAAGAAGAGGTAGCGCCTAATCTTGAACTTGAAGTTGAACAAGATGAGGAAATACTTTTGAGAGTTTTGTCTAAGGCTAACTCTAGACCTATGGTTGAAGCTGATTGCTATGATCAAAAACTTGAGACCGATGCACTTTTGGATTGGATCTCTAAGATGGATAAATACTTTGAGTATGAAAGTACTCCTGATAATAAGAAGGTTAAGATAGCAGTCACAAATTTGAAAGGTCATGCATCTCTTTGGTGGGATCATTTGCAAACTGAGAGATAAAAGAGAGGAAAAGAAAAGATCAAGACATGGATGAAGATGCTTGGAAAGATGAAAATGAAGTTTCTTCTAGCTCATTACCAATTTGGTTTGATGAGAAAAATGCAAAATTTGAGACAAAAGGACATGAGTGTGAAAGAATATACTAAGGAATTTTACGAATTGGATATTAGATTTGGACATGTCGATGATGAAGTTAAGAAGGTGGCTAGATACCTAAATGGCTTGAGGATATCGATTCAAGATGAGATCATCTATGTTAAAATAGATAGTGTGGAGGAAGCATACCAATTTGATTTGAAAGCAGAAGAATGATTGACAAAAAGACATGAACAAAGATACAGAGGAAGAGGTGGAAGATTTTAGAGAAGTAGAGCCAGATCTTATGGAGAAAGTAGCAGATCTGACAATGTAGTACAAGATAAAGGATGGAAAGATGAACCTGTTGGTAGAAGAGGTAATTACTCTATATGTAGCTATATTGGTTACTCTAGGAATAACAATAATGGGAAAAGAGAAGAGAAATCTTGGTTTAAAGGTACTTGTTACAAATGTGGGGAAAAAGGACATAGAGCTTTTGAATCTACTAACTCTAGAAAGAAGATTGGAGGTAATGGTAGAAATAATTTGGCTTGTGAGGAAGTTGAGGAATTGTCTAATGAACCTGAACATGGTAAAAAATTGATGCTAAAAAGGATCTTGTGGAATGAAGAAGCTTATGAGGAACCTATTTTGAGGAAAAGTTTGTTCAAAACCAGATGTAAGATCACTGACAAATGTTGCAAGGTAATCATTGATAGTGGAAGTTCTGATAATATGGCATCCAAAGAGTTGGTTAACAAATTGTAGTTGTAGAGATTGAGACATCCTAAGCCTTACCATATTGCTTAGATCTAGAAGGAGCATAAACTACTTGTAAGTGAACAATGCCTTGTTAAATTCAAAATTGGAAGTTATCATGATGAAGTTTTGTGTGATATTATGCCTATGGATTTTGGTCATATTCTTTTGGGTAGACCTTGGCAGTATGATAGGAAAGCTTTGCATGATGGTAGATTGAATCAATATACTATTTGGATGGATGGGAAGAAACAAGTATTATTGCCTTTAGTAGAGAATTTTGATGAAGGTCACTATACTATGGTCAGAGTATGCTTGGTTGATGGTAAAAATTTTGCAAGAGAAATGAAAGAATAAAATATTTTCTTTGCTTTAATTACAAGGAAAACTGAGAAACAAGATGAGTTAGAACATGCACCTGAGGTTAAACCTTTGTTGACTGAATTTCATGACATCATTTCTGATAATGTACTTGATGGTTTACCGCCTATGAGAAGTATAAGTCATTGTATGGATTTGATACTTGGAGCTAGTTTTCCCAATAAAGCACCACATAGGTTGACACCTAATGAAAAGATTGAGTTGAATAGACAAGTGCAAGAATTTATTGACAGAGGTTTGATTAGGGAAAGTTTGAGTCCTTGTGCAGTACCTGCTATGTTAGCACCGAAAAAGAATGGAGAATGGAGAATGTGCACTGATTCTAGAGCTATAAACAAGATAACAGTAAAGTACATATTTCCTTTGCCTAGGATGGATGAAATAATGGATAGTTTGAGTGGAGCAAAGTATTTCACAAAAAATTATTTGAAAAGTGGTTATCATCAGATTAGGATTAGAAAAGGGGATGAATGGAAAACTACTTTTAAGACTAATGAAGGTTTGTATGAATGGTTGGTTATGCCTTTTGGTTTGACTAATGCACCTAGTACTTTCATGAGGCTGATGAATGAAGTTTTGAAAAGATTCTTAGGTAAGTTTTTTTATTATATATCTTGATGACATTTTGATATTCAGTAAGAGTAAGGAAGAACATCTTGAGCATATTAGACAAGTATTGTAGAGATTGAAGGAAGAAAATTTGTTGATTAATTTGAAGAAATGTTCATTTATGAAAGAGAAGATTGTGTACCTTGGTTTTGTAATTTTTCAGCTGATAGATTGAAGATGGATCCTGAGAAAGTGAGAGTTATACTTGATTGGACTAGACTAGAGAATGTTGGAGAGGTAAGATCATTTCATGGATTGGAAAGTTTTTATAAGAAGTTCATCAGAAATTTCAGTTCTATTTGTAATGCTATGACTGAAACTATGAGAGGGGATAAAAGGGATTTCAAATGGACACATGAAGCACAAAAGAGTTTTGAAACATTGAAACAAAGCATTGCAGAATTACCTACATTTGCTTTACCTGATTTTAGTAAGTTTTTTCAAGTTGAATGTGATGCTAGTGGAAGTGCAATTGGAGCTGTTTTGAGTCAAGAAGGAAGACCTGTAGATTTTTTTAGTGAGAAGTTGAATGATGCTAAGAGAAAATATTCAGTTTATGACCATGAATTCTATGCTATTGTTCAAGCTTTGAAGAAATGGAGACATCATTTGATGCCTAAAGATTTTGTGTTGTATACTGACCATAAAGATTTACAATATTTAGGAAGTCAGAATAAATTAAATCAGAGACATATGAAGTGGGTTTAGTTCTTGCATAATTTTTCCTTTTCATTGAAGCATAAAAGTGGATAGTCAAATAAAGTTGCTAATGCCTTGAACCGAAGAAGAAATTTGCCGACAGAAATAAGATTTGAGGTACTTGGTTTTGATGATTTGAAGTGTTTGTATGAAACTAACCTTGATTTTGCAAAGCCTTGGAAAGCTTGTAAGGAACAAATAGTGAGTGATAAGTGGACTGATTATTTCATTCAAGAAGACATGTTAATTAAAGGAGTTCAATTGTGCATACCTAGAGGATCTATGAGAGAAAACATAATAAAGGAGAAACATAGTGGTGGACTTGCTGGACATTTTGGGATTGATAAGACTGTGAAACTAATTTCAGGAAGATAATTTTGGCCACAGATTTATAGGGATGTACAAAGAATTGTTAGAGGTTGCAGAATTTACCAAGGAACAAAAGGAATTAGCTAGAATGTGGGATTGTATACACCTTTTCCTATCCCTGATAGACCTTGGGAAGATGTGAGTATGGACTTTGTTCTTGGATTGCCCAGAACTCAAAGAGGTAATGATTCTATTTTGGTAGTGGTTGACAGATTTTCTAAGATGGCTCATTTCATACCTTGTAAGAAGACATATGATGCATTACATTTATCTAAATTATTCTTCAAGGAAGTGGTAAGATTGCATGGTTTGCCTAAATCTATTGTTTTAGACATAGATACTAAGTTTACTGGTTACTTTTGGAAAACACTTTGGAAGAAGATGAATACATAATTAAAGTTTAGTTCTACATTTCACCCTTAGATAGATGGATAGACTGAAGTTGTGAACATAAGTTTAGGAAACTTGTTGAGATGTTTAGTTGGAGATAAGCCTGCTAATTAGGATTTAGTTTTGGCACAAGCGAAGTTTTCATATAATAATTCTGTGAATAGAAGTACTAAGAGGACACCATTTGAGATTGTTACTAGATTTAATCCTAAGGGAACCATAGAGTTGAGGGATTTACCTACTGAGACAAGAAGAAGTGCTGAAGCTGAGGATTTTGCAGTATACATGAGAACTTTTCATGATGAAATCAAAAGGAATTTGTATGACAGTAATCTGAAATATAAACAAAGAGCAGATAAGAGAAGGATACATAAATATTTTGAAGTTAAAGATGAGGTTATGATTCATTTGAAGAAGAATATATTTCCAGTTGGTACCTACAACAAGCTGAAAATGAAGAAATTTGGACCTTGTAATATTCTGAAGAAGTTTGACAGTGGAAATGTTTATGAAGTGGAAATACCAGAGGACATGGGTATATCACCTATATTTAATATTAATGATATCTTTGAGTACTTTGAATCAAATGATGAGATGGGAGATGATCTGGATTATCCTACGAAGAATAGAGACAACATTAAGAAGATATTAAACAACAAATTAAGAAAGAGTACAAGAGGAAAAGACTACATGGAATACCTAGTTTAGTAGAAAGATAAGCCAATTGAAGACAGTTCATGGATTACACAAGCTGAGTTGGATCTTTATGATTTAGGTTAGAATATGAATAGTGCCTGATGTGGACATCAGTTCTTTATTTACCCTAGGTGTCTGATGCAAGAGCATCTTGGGTCTTTGAGCAATCTTGCATCACCAAAAATATTTCCTATTTTCCTGTACTTGTCTGTTGTTTGTTTTGTAGCCATTACTGCTATTGGTTTCTTGCCTTGAAAAGTTAATGTGGTGTTGTGGACATATTCTTGAGAATTCTCCTAAGAGCACACATCCTAATTCATTTGGATTTGGAAGTTATCACCATTTTCCTCGGGTATCAATTTTCTGCCAGTTTCACACGAAACATGTGGTATTTCATCTTGTGTGGTTATGTGTGGGGAAATTAGATCTTGCAAAGTTTGGGATATGTTCTTGGATAATGCCTGGACCTGAATGTGTTTTCGTAGCATGTTTTTTTTTTATTATTATTTCTTTAGTTTTGGTTTCTCCTCCTAAGTGGACCTATAATGTAATTAAGTGCCTGACTGGCCAACTTGTGGCTTTGCTGGCTATATATTTGGAGCTTGGGTTGATGTACGAAGGAAGTTCTAGTTAGAGGATGGTAGAAAATAAGATTGAGTGTGAGCTATGATTCTGATTTCATAATTCATTGTATGAGGCCGAAACCCAGAAAGATTCAATATAATTGTACCAGTG
>BSBK01004847.1:1977500-1988293 GCA_027943335.1 Chamaecyparis obtusa
GGGGCATCGGTCTCAGTGGGGTGCCTATGGTGGTGCCAGTGGAGGTTCTTGTGGAGCTCCAACATACTCAGAAAATGGTGGCACCTACTTTGCTAGATTCAGAATGACTCCGTAGTAAGCTGCATAATAATAAGTTGCCTGAGTAGCCTCATATCTCATCTTGATCCTTGACCATGCTAGCTCCTCCCGTAGTTGCCTGATCTCAGCATCTCTATCAGCTACATGGGTCTCCTCTTTGATGACTCAGGTATGGTAGTCATCTTGCTCCCATTGGACCTGCCTCACTCTCTCACAGCTCTTCCTAAGAGCCTCCTGCAACTATGATACCTGTGCGCCTATTGGAATATTTGACATATTAGTGTCATCAATTGGAGGAGTTTGCTGCGATGAATCTCCTGTCCGCTATCTGGTGGACCTCTACTAGGCCCCACTACTCCCAGTTCCTGCATCTGAACCCATGGTCCTGGTGGGGATACCAGTCTGTCCAAATCTAGGCCTCAACACTCTCTGATGTTGTCCCTGTGGCCCCTGCTGTGCAACCTGCTGTTGCGCTCCTATATTGATAGGATCAGTGAATCTAGGATGTGGTCATGCTAACAAATGGTCTCTGTATGCAAGTGTCACCCCTGCATTAGTGACGTCCACCATGTAATCCCATCATGCAGCTGGTATGCGTGCCTCTATCGCACATCGGCCTGGATCAAGTCTCGCGTGCCACCCCTTCTTCTCCTCATCGACGAAGTGGGCATAGGGGTAGTACTCCTGAGAGATATCCTACTGTCTCCCGAACTAACGCATAACATGTGTGATAAGAAAGTGCTCAATAATGGTAACACTATGTCCAATCAGTGGCGCGAGACAAACATATGAGAAAGCTCTCGACGAGCATAATCCCAGGGCTCAGTGGCAACCCAAGGTCTCCAAACAACAGTTGCCATGTCATCTAGCTATCCTCGCCACTTCTCTATCTTACCCAGCAAAGGCTGAGTCATCAGACTTGTGTACCTGTATATGTAAGGCTCCAACACCTATCATGTATTGTGGAATATAGGCCTGCAAACAGGGAGATGCTCTGAGGCCCAGATCTGCAAGACAAAGACACATGTTGCCATCATCCTCGCATTCTGATACATGATCTCATGAAGTTTGTGGTACATCTATGTGAGCATACACTCGCCCCATCTGAATCTAACTGCTGGTCTGGCCAGCATCCTCTGCAACATCATCCCCTAGTTGCACTCTAAACCATGCTGACCTTGATCTAGAACAAGGTAGCAACTTAGAAACATAGCGAGAACAATGACTAATGGATGAGCGTTGCTATGTCTGTGAATCAAATCCTCCCAAGAGATGGCCTGGCCCATCACTAGATCATCTCGGAAGATAGTCCTCAATGCTACTGTACTCTACCTTGGCTGTGTATTGTACTCTACTCGAGTACCATGGATGGGTATCCGCAAGATCCTATATATATCCTCAGGAGTCACAGTCATCTCCCCCATCAGCAAATGGAAGGTGTTTGTCTCTGAATGGAAATGCTCTATGAGTGCACCAAGAAGATCATGATTTACCCTAATATCGGGTAGATCACACAAGTATCCTAGACCGAGTCCCTCAATGTGAGCACTCTTTGCATCCGTTAGTCTCTGAACTAATGTGGTGATCACTAGATGATGTGACCTGAAGGTGATGTTAGGGAAGTCAACCTACAAAGCAAGCAACGACATTGATCAATATCTCAATATGATGGTTTTCAAAACAACAACAACAAATACAACAAGGCATCTATCCTAGACATAACTCTGTGACGCTCTACTTGGCTGATTTATGCAAATTTAACAAATTTTGGAAAAGATTTTACAACACTACAACATCTTCTCGTGCGAGGAAACTATCCTTCGTGAGAGACAGGACTTGTTCTTGCACGAGCAGGAGAAATTTCACCCGAGATCAACTTTCATCTTGCATGAGCTTCCAGACAAACACCATGCGAAGATACCCTAACTGATGTGAGGAAACCACTTCCTCGCATGAAAGGCGATCTATGCCAGTGCGAGGAAACTACTTCCTTGTGCGAGATTGGAAGAACATGTCCTAAACTAACCTAGATCTACCCTAAATTAACCTAGAATGCAGTACAAATCGAAATGCAAGGAGGTTTATCAACTACTTACAAGTGCATCATACTCCGATGGCCGGGCATGTCATCGGGAGTACTCAAATAGATGCATATGCAGTGGAAGACCCTCCATTTCTCTCTTAGAGCTCAAAATCAGCAAGAAGACGAAGTGAATAATGATTGAAAATGACCCCTCCGGGCCTTATATAGCTTTTGACCTAATTTTTAAAAGTGCTTTATTTTGCGCAAAAATTGCAACCCTTGGCTAAATCAACTTTTCTGAATCCATTTTTGGGATCGAAATCAAAATCTGACATCTCTAGATAGCTCAAAATCATGTTTTAAATTCTAGGACCCTTTGGGATCGGACGCTTGTGCAGTCAGCCTTCTGGCGTCATCTTCCTACCAGATCCTCATCTTTTCATCATTTTCTTGGGATCTTCAATGTTTTCATCAAAGTCAACTCTAGTCAAATTTGTCAACCATGGTCAAACTTGGTCAACAGGACCTCTTGATCACTTCAAAATTGCTTCTGCAGCTTCTCGAATCTAGTTTGATTACTTCTACTCTGTAACCTCTCATTGTCAATCGTCCTTCTGATATGTCATCTTTCGATTTCACTCCCGAGGGGGCAGGATGATTGCATCATTTGAATCTTGTTGAATCAATTCTTGAATCAGTCTGATCTGAATCATCAGTTCTCATTGCTAGGGGCATCTCGGTGCCTTACATCTGGTCATCTTATCATCTATATTTTAGGTATCTAAGCAATCTAACTCGGATCCTCGAGGATCAAGCTTTGTTCTGGAGATGGTTCTTGAAATCTATTAGGTATTAGGGCAATCTAACCCTACTTCCTGGGAGTCAATCTTTGTTCTAGAGATAGCTCTTGAAATCTCTTTTAGATCGTTATCTGGGCAATCTAACCTGGGTCTCAGAGGGCTAAGCTTTGTATTAGGGCAATCTAACCCTGATTTTGGAGATAGTCCTAAATCTGCATCTGTCATCAATTGGTATTGGGGCAATCTAACCCTGATTCCAGTTCTCTTTTAGACCGTTGTCTTCGCAATCTAACTTAGACTTCAGAAAATCATGCTTCTTTCTGATTGGTGTCTTGGAAATCTAATCTAGACTCTTGAAATCTTCACTCATATGTCACATCAGACTATTCTTTGAATCAACACATTGTTCACACATCAATTCAAAGAGGGGCAAATGTAATACCCCAAAATTGGCACCTTATAATTTTAATCAATTTTGGTGCATTCCTTGAATTTCTACATCTTCAAAGTCCTACATTGCTAGGCAATTTTCTCTCTCCTATTTGACTTTATTTGACTTGATGTCAATTGCAAAAACCCTAAATTGCATTAATCAAATATTATAATTAATTCCTAAAGTCTTCAACTTTTATTAGCTAAATTACCCCTATGATAAATCAATTTAATTCTAAAGTCCTAAGTGCTTTAAATTAAATTAAACTCACCCCTTTAGCTAAATACCCATAAAAGGAATTAATAAATTACTTGGTTATTTGAATAGATTATCATATTTGCATTTAATAAATCAAATATTCCAAGAGTCATCCATGTGGCAATAATCCATTTCTTTAATTAAGTAATCCTCTAATATTTGTCTCTTTCTCCTCCATTGGAAATGAAGAGTCCGTCGTTTCGAATCAAGAAACTCTTCGTTCCTCTTCCAAGCTTGCCTATATCTTGAACCTCATTCTTCATTCGAAAAGAGAGCAATTTTGAGAGCACATAAACTATAGCAAAATTATGTCTCACTTTTATTCATTTCTTTCAATCTTTTATTGCATTATTAGATTAATCTTCATTTAGTGTAATTGCATTTCATAATAGATTAATTTTGCTTATTTGCTCTTAGCTTAGTTTACATTTTTATTTTCAATTTCTTTAGAGTAAATCTACATTTCATATTTACTTTCAAGTTATTAGATTAAAATCTGCACTTCATTTTAGATTACAAACTACATTTTCATCTTAGATTAATTGCATTGTGCTTATCATTTTAGTTTTCAAATCCTCCATATTAACTCGGTTTTATGGTTGTTGGCTCTCCAATCTTAGAGTAATTAAACACCCCAATTAATTAGGAGGCAACAGGTCACTTCACTATGAATTTTGAATTGAGTAATCCATATTCATTCTCATAATTTGATTGTGTGAGTAATGACTATGTTGTGTGTGTAGTTGGATTAGAGGTCCACATTCAACCACATACACTTACGACCCCTTAGGACCCCTTAGTATATATTAGGATCCATTATGTCTTCATAAGGGGTCCTAAGGGGTGGTAGGACCCATTAATGAGTCATAGGACCATTTAGGACTCATTAATGTGTCCTAGGACCCCTTAGGACCCATTATGTATCATAAGGGGTCCTAGTGGGTTGTAGGACCCATTAATGAGTTTTAAGACCCCTTAGGACCCATTAATGTGTCTTATGACCACTTATGACCCCTTAAGACACCTAGGACCCATTATGTATCATAAGGGGTCATGAGGGGTCCTAGGGGGTCGTAGAATACATTAATGGGACACATTACGATGCATTAGGACCCATTAATGTTTCCTATTACCACTTAGGACCCCTTGTGACACCTAAGACCCATTATGTATCATAATGGGTCGTAAGGGGTTGTATGATACATTAATGGGTTCTAGGACCATTTAAGACCCACTTAGGACCCATTAATGGGTCATATGACCATTTAGGACCCCTTAGGACCCATTAATGTTTCATACGAGGTCCTAATGGGTCCTACAAGGTCTTGAATGGTCCTAATAACCATTAATGTTCAAGGATACATTAATGGGTCCTAAGGGGTCCTAATGAGTCCTAAGGGGTCCTAAATGATCCTAGGCCCCATTAATGTATTGTAAGGGGTTGTAGGATACATTAATGGGTCCTAGGACCATTTAGGACCCATTAAGACCCCTTATGACCCATTAATGTGTCCTACGACCACTTAGGACCCATTGTGACATATAGAACCCATTATGTCTTAATGATATGTATTAAGGGGATGCCTTAAGGGGACCTATTAATGGATGGGAAGGGGTCATAAGAGGTTTTTGAACTCACTAATGTGTCCTACAACCACTTATTAC
The DNA here is from genome assembly GCA_027943335.1 of Chamaecyparis obtusa. Classification (NCBI taxonomy): domain Eukaryota; kingdom Viridiplantae; phylum Streptophyta; class Pinopsida; order Cupressales; family Cupressaceae; genus Chamaecyparis; species Chamaecyparis obtusa. The sequence goes on from BSBK01004847.1 coordinate 1,982,758, forward strand.
CCCTCGTGACATCTATGACCCATTATGACCTCCTAGGACCCCTTAATATACCTACAACCCCTTAGGACATTAGATTAAATTAGCTAGAATTATGTAAATTGTACATTATGTTAAATTATCTACAATTATGTTTCATAGATTATGTTCAAATTATGTTTGATAAATTATGCTTTTTATGTTTGATAGATTAGAACAAATTCTCTAGAATTATGTAAATTGTGTATTATATTCATAGAAACTATGTAAAAGATAAATTATGCTCGTTATGTTTGATAGATTAGATTAAATTATCTACAATCATATTTTGCAGATTATGTTCAAATTATGTTTAATAATTATGATCGTTATGTTTGATAGATTAGATTAAATTTTCTAGAATTATGTTTCATAGTTTATGTTCATTAGAAATTATGTTTGATAAATTATGCTCATTATAAGTTTGATAGATTAGATTAAATTCTCTAAAATTATGTTTCATGAATTAAATTATCTTTTCGTTCTTTAAATGTTCCAACTTATTGAACATGTGTAATTTAATTCAATTAAATAAATATTTAATGCAGGTTAATTTTTACATGATTATGGACAAATTTGACATATATGACTTGCTTAATCCACCACCAAGACCCGCATCTCTCCACCTCCACCGCCACCTCCACCTCCACCTCTACCACAACCCAACACTAATCAGACATGTTATAGAGCCACAGTTGATAAAAACATTAAATCGATTGTTGACACCATTACTCATTTGCAAAATCAGCCATTTTTTCCTCCACATGTAGTCCACGTAATATCTACAATGCAAAACATCGTAGATTCAGTGAAATCTATTGACGGTGACCTTGATAGACATAGTGCATGGAGAGAGAGTAGATGAGATAGTTTTATTTTGATGGTCTATCATATCATCAAATTTTAGACTTTAAAATTACAAAGGACACGATATCTCTCTATTTCATTGATCCTAAAACAAGAGAGGCCCATACATGACAAAAAACACATATCATGATGTGGTGTGTCCATTAAGGAATGGTGGATAATTTTTTGAGTCATTGGTGGATGTGTTTTGATCAGCTCCCAAATGTGAACTAGGAAATGCCATTATATTTTTTAGAAAATTATATGTAGAGTTCATGTTGGGTTTAAAACCCAATTATTTTGACATAAGATATTTTTAGGGGCTTGGTATTGGAATGCCCTCGAAGAGGCCAGGGGTAGAAGTTGACCCTAGGAAACTTGTTTCCTTTGCACCTCTTTTGGATCCTCGTGCAGCTTCTATACTTATACAATTTTATTAGCATGCCATGGTCTTAGCACTATGAGTGTTGAGTAAGTTGGACTATTAGTTTCAAGGACCATGCCACACATATGGAAATACTTGCACTAGAGCCTCATCTATAAACTAATTGCCATGAGATGCGTTATGGTCCTATAGAGGGTGAGACAAGTTCTGCAACACATGGAGCATTAGATGACTTGGGATCATTTGTAGATTACTTTGTGCTCATAATCATCCTCTTGATCACCATGCTCCACAGGTACATATATGCTACACCTATTTATATGTTTGATTTGAACCCATGCACACTTAAGTTTTTTTAGTTCATGTGCAATATAAAAAGTAATTAATTGAAAATGTATGTACATGTGCTTATGTACAAACTATGGGCACACATCCATCAAGCTTTGCCTTGGATCGAATTAACTTTTTCTTGATGCCTTTGCAAGTTGGCACAACTCACGGGGTATAATTAGAGAAATTGAACAAGTTGTAAATTTTAGAATTATTTTTAATTAAGTCTTAGAATTATTTTCTCAATTTATTAATTTTGTTAAATAGGGAGGTCATCAACCAAATGACACTATGCCCAATGCTCCACCACTGTCAGAAATAGTGGATGTAGACCCACACTAGGTCATTTATTTTCATAAAACTTTAAATAATTTTTAAATTCAAAAATTATCAACGTGTTTACATATTAATTTTAGATATGTACAGGTCAACACAACCATCATGATTGGTGTTGGTGCACATGTGGATGACCAAAGTGCATAGCAGCAGGAGAGATCTTTTCATGTTTTATTTCTACATCATTTTAGGTCCAGATTATATTTGACCCCTTAGGACATCCGAGTGCATGTCCTTATATAATTTTGTTTGAATTTGTATAGGACCTTGTTGGTTACACTTTTGGTCTTGATCATTCTATATAGATTGAGTCCCAAGAGGGACTACGACATCACACAAATGTTCAGAATGAAATGGTAATTTGTTTGTTCATCTTTACTTTATATAAATTATATTAAATATTTAAAATTATTTTAATAGTTTTAGTCTTGATCATTTCATGTAGACAACTTTCCAAGAGGGACAACAACATTAGATAGGTCCTAATGACCACCAAGACAATGGAGGAGATGTGCAAAATGAAATGGTAATTTGTTCATCTTTAATTTATATAAATTTTATTAAAATGTTTTAGATCATTTTGAATAGTTTTAAATATGAATTCACGTATTAGAGTATGATTTCAACTATGATGTTTTTTATAGAGTCGTTCAGATCATCCTGGTTTGCAAGAATTGAAGAGGAATATTAATTTTAGGGACACTTGATTTTATAGCCATTTGTCACATGACACTTTATCATATGGATTATTGATTTTATGGACACTTGATATTTGTTGCACTGATCATCTGAACTGACATATTTGCATGTTTTACTAGATGAAATATATGTATTTACATGTGCTTTACTAGATACTATACACATGGATTGGCCATCTTAATAATGTACATTGACATGCTTTATATATTTACTAAATTTCTAGATAGTTTGTATGTATGTACAAGTATTACCAAGTGTTTCACATTTTGTTAGTTTTACTTTAAGAGCGCAACAAATCTATGTGCATTATGAATGTTAAAAGACAAGATAAAATGAATGTTTTATAATTATTTTCTATAGAATTAACATACTACCTAAAATTGAATAAGTTATCAAGAAAATTGAACATCTAAATAACAATCATATACAAAGGATAGATGTATTTATAAGATAATGAAATAACAAACTAAGGTTAAATAAAAATTGTTACATACTTCATTAAATATAAAATAACAAAATGAGGTTACATATAAAATAGGATAACAAAATAACAAAATACAAAGTGTTCAATAGTTCATTGAAAAAGTAACAAAATAAGATACTTGTTTAATAGTTCGATACTTAATAACATTAAATAAGATCAATAGCACATTAACAATAAAATTGGTTGTAATTTGAAAAGATACTTGATCTTCTACTTTACATAGAAGTGCAATAATAAATGAACCATAGTTAGCAACCTGCAATATTAAATGAATCTTTAATAAGTAACTAAAATATTGTAGAAATAGTAAATATGTAACTAAAAACATGTAAAAATTAATGTAACCAAGTACAAATGTAAGGGTATCATGCTTACCATATTAAAAAATGTATTCATTAATTTTTTCAACGCAATGGCGTCGTTGGAGACCTACACCAAAAATTAAGAGACCTATACAATAATTTAAAGTTAGGCACATTAAAATTCGAGGTGAACTTAAGGGAATGTCTTGAGGGGATTTCTTGAGGGGATGTCTTGAGGGGATCTAAAATTAGAATGCCTTAAGGGGATTTATTAAAAGGATGTAATTCTATGATGGCTTAAGGGGATGAAATTCTAGGATGTCTGAAGGTGATGTCTTGAGGGGATGTGTTAAGGGGATCTGAAATGATATGCCTTAAGGGGATCTAAAATTAGGATGTCTTCAGAGGATGTAGGATTAGGATATGTAATTTGAGGATGCGATATATATGATGGCTTAAGGGGATGAAATTATAGGATTCCTTAAGGGGACCTCAAATTAGGATGTCTTAAGGGGATGTACGATTAGGATATGTAATTTGTGGATGTACTGAACTATGATGGATTAAGGGGATGCAATTCTAGGATGTCTTGAGGGGATCTAACATTTGGATTTCTTAAGGGGATGTAGGATTAGGATATATTAAGACAATTTAAAAATAAAATAAATTTTATATGAAGTTATCACAAATTCAAAAAGTACACATACATACTTACCTCCATTTACTCATTCCATTTTACCTTATGCATCCTCTATTTTCTACAATGCATCTATAATAGGATTAGGATATGTTAAGGTGATGTAAAATAAGATAAATTATATATGAAGTTATCACAAATTCTAGAAGTACACATACATGCAAGACCTGTATTTACTTATTCCACTGTACCATTTGCATCCTCTCTTTTCTATAGTGCATCTATAATTATCTCATGTTCTTCCATATAAATTGACCAAAACTCTTTATTAGCAGGTTTTCCATGATATATGGATAGCTTTATATTTATTTCCATAGCCAAATTCAAGTAGTGTATAATCTTCTTATGTGTTTCACAGTCTTCAAATGCAAGCAAAGAATTCTTCCTTGTTAGGTATTTTTGTAGCCATGTGTCAACAACCACCACCAAACCTGTAGGATAATGATAGCCATCATCATCTTCTCTAGGTTCTACTAACTTATGTTTGGTCTCAACACATATAGCCAACCAATAATCTATTTTTTCTTCATTGTTGTAAGGTACAACAACAACATACACATGTCTTGCAAATTAAAATAAAATGATTAACTAACATGTGAAATAAACTTATAGAAAAATAAATCACCAAAATAAACTTAGATCACTAATTACATTTAAATATAAAGTGATTTAAAAAACACAATTACCTCTTGTACAAGATCTGAAACATGATCCTAGTCCTCCAATGCAAATAGTTCATCATTGTCTTCAATTATTGTGTCATATTGCTCATATATTTGAGCAGGTATCAATGATCTTTTCTTCCACTCTTTGACCCATTCTTTATTGTCAAAGCCTCCCAATCACCTGGAATACAAAATTGACAAAAATATGCAAGTTATCTTGTCCACAAAGCCCATGCACTTGCATATAAACTCTTAAATGAATATTGTGATGTTGGTCTGCTAATTGTCTCACAATCAAGTTGAGGTGGAATGTTATTTTTTTCCATTAACCAAAAAAATCATTAATTGTAGAGTTCTTGTTTGATCTATAGATAATTTTGAATTGCATCAGTCTACAATAGCACGTGCATCTTTAAAGTTGGCCACAACCTCAAATTTTAATTGCTCTCTAGCTAAAATTATTTTAACACATGCACCGGCTCCACCATGTTCTCCTTTACCATGTTCATCTTAAAAAAAACTCCACATATGTGGTATATTGGTTTCCTTGTGATCCCTACCAAGCCAATAAAACATTCGAGCATCCTTGAATTGTCCCATACAATTATCTAACCATATGAAATGTTTTGTCATATGGATTTCTCATTCTCTTAAATTAATATAAAATCTATCAAAATAATACTAAACAAACTTTGATGAATGCATCTAATTATCATTCAAATAGAAATGATACTCCCTCACAATTTTTCTATCATCCTTTGTACTATCATGTGCATG